>BPLR01002866.1:0-23238 GCA_021605095.1 Caerostris extrusa
ATTTCGTTTGGTTTATTGCTGAAAGCAGATGCTGTCATAAATCGATTGTTTACAATTATACTTAGCGAAATCGAAGAACTCGAACTGTTTATTTATTTTCATGACAGTTCCCTTTGTTTGGAGAGTTATAAAACAATAAAATAAAATAGCTTCATTCGCAATTATGTAAGATGCATATGTTATAATAAATTTGGTTTTTTGATCGATGATCATTGCTTTTTTATTGTCGTCGAAAAAGCATTTTACTAAAATAAAAAAAAATAATAAAAAATTATAATATTTAAAAATTGTTGTAAAAAATAATAAAATATACTTTACAATTTTTTAATTACTTTACAGTTAAAATGTTATTTTTAAAATTTGTATAAAAACAGAAAAAAAAAAAAAGAGAAAATAAATTGTTTTAATCATCAGTGTCCTTCAGTGCGGTGTATAACACCTAATTAGCAATCAATTCGTAGATGGAGGAAAGGGATGCGAGACAGCTTCTGTTGAGATGGAGCACCCGTTGGTAGAAAGGGACAGGGAAGTGCCTTACGGGAGGACTTTTAGGGGGAACTACTCCACAGTTGGGTATCGTATGTTAGGAAAACCGGAAAAATTTCCACCAGGTAGTCTGACTCACGAGGCAATATGCTGGATATTCCAAACGCCGTTGACTCTCCTCACTTTTTGAAACAGAGTCAAAACAAAGTCGCGAGTACGACAAAGTCGCCAGCGGATTGAACCTCCGCCCTCATGCTCACCAGCACCGCGCGTTGCCACTGAGCCACGAGACTAAAAAACTTATATACTAAAAACTTATATAAAATTCCAATACAAATTAAAATCTAAATTCTGATATTACGCATTCTTTTGTTCTCAAAAACCAATATTATTAGCAATACTAGTATATATTTTATTTCTCATAATTTTAATCAAATGTGTAATTTTAATAAACTTTAATGTTTAATTTCTGCTATATTAGCGAATTTCACCAAAGCAAATTATTATTATGCTTCTTTTAAACTGCCATACAAATATACGAATTTGAAGGCCAAAGCGCTACCCAATTGACCATCAGGTCACTGCAGATTAGATCAGGGGTCTCCAAACTTTCCAGCTTTAGGGCCATACTGTTTTCTCAGTAAATACCAAGGACCAAAACCATTTAATTTTTCTGCCATTATCTATAATTTCCAGTTAGTTGTTATGCTTAAAGTTAAATTTTCTGCGTATTATGCTTGTCATTAAGCTTTACCTAGCAAGTCAATAAAACCGAGTTATTGTCATTCTGTATTTTTTTAACCAACTTATTACAGCAACAATAAGCTATTCGCTGTCGCGGGCCGGATGGATAACACTGGCGGGCCGTAGTTTGGAGACACCCTGGATTAGAGGATCAAATCCTTTGTCAATTTTTTTCTAGCATAAATCTATCTTCATAATTTTTTAATTTTATCTCAACGATATTTACTGCTAAAACAATGCTTCATTTCATAATTATGCTTTTTTTTTAAAATAGATTCGTTTGTTGCTAGATAATACATTAAAATGCGAAAATCTATTTTTGTTCATCAAATATTTATGAACATACATTTTAAGTTAGCAGTATCAAAAATGTCAATACATAAAAACCATCTGATTAGTCACATTTGTCATTATTGCAAAAATTTGAATCAAATCATAAAATACTCATTAAATAATAATAATAAAAAAAAAGAAGATATAAAACAGTAAATTCTTTATTTACTTTTTAAACAGATTTTATTACTTACTTCGTATTATGTTTAAAAAGTTAAATATAACATTATTTACATTTATTCGACACACTCTCTATATAAATATACTATATATTTTATATATATGTGTTGTTCTTCTAATGCAGCTGGCAATACAGAGACAGTTAATCTTTATGCCATGAGCAAGGGTTGAACCGCTATTAATCATTTAGCACTAACCAAGGGGCACATGTAGCTTAAAGATATGCAACGAACGCGAATAACACTACACCTACGACACTCTATGATCCTATTAGACCGAGACCTACTGTTTAAAGTGAATTCGAACCACTACAGACATCCGTGGAACCGCCGGGACTCGAATCTGAAGTCTAGTACCAACGACCAATATAAATAGGAGTAATATAAAAAAAAAATGGTTTTAAGTCGGAAAGTTATTATATAAAAAACATTTAAAGAACATTTTTGTGGTTGGCTAATACAAAAATCAAAGCTAATATTGAAACAATTATTAAATTTTGTAATATAAGTATCAAATTTCTTGTATTTTTTACCTGTGGTACCGAGCGCTAGCCACTCGCCCATCAGGCGCCATGTATATATAGATGATAAATAAATAAATAAATAAATAAATAAATAAATAAATAAATAAATAAGATAAATAAATAAATTTTTTTTTTAAACCTCTTTTGCTGTTTATACCACTGGCAGTATGTCAAAAGGGAATCAGATATGACAAAATAAAATAAGAAACAGAAAGAACAAAAATAAGTCGAAACATAATTAAAGACCAAAACTATCTTACATATCTCAAAAAATAAGATATGCTACGAAAGCGGGTAACACTAACCCCCGCAACGCCCTACGATCCTATTAGGCAGGGACCTACGGTTTAAGTGGATTCGAACCTCTACAAACATCCATGGCATCGCTGGTCTCGAACCCGAAACCCTGTGTTACTGCTCACCAGAGCGCTAGTCGGCCATGTAGGCCCCTTCACGTACTTAATACATGCGTGTATATATTTACAATACATATATTAAAATTATAATGTATAAAAAGATATATTTATATGTTGTACTATTGTACTTATATAATACATATATTTTAATATACATAATAAAATATAATAATAAAATAATAAATAATAAATATAAAAAATAAATTGAAATATATGTATTGTAATGTATAAAAAGATATTTGCATATACGTATTGTACTATTGTACTTATACAATACAATAAATTTTAATATACATATTTTGCATAAAATAAACAATATATATTTTAATAATTTTCTTAAATCACATTTTGCTGCTTATACCATTGAGGCATAAGGGAATCAAATACCAAAAATAGATCCAAACATAATTAAAAACCAAAATTATCTTATATCTCTCAAAGAAGAAAATATGATTATAAAAAAAAACAAGTAAAAATACTACCTGGACAGCCAATTGCGAAAACGTTACGATCCAGAAACGAACTATCACTTTAAATCGGAACAAACCCAGCGATGCAGTCCGAGATGAAACCCTTAATTTGTCAACCACACGTCAGGGAAGGTCCACTCAGTCTGACCCATTTAGATTGAGACGACACACCACTGGCTAATTAACTGCAACCTTGCCTGCTGCTGTCTGGACACCGTCTGGAGCGGGGTGCTGCTCCCAGACACAATTAGGAGGAATCTGGCTCAATTCCTCGGCCGACCCTCAAAAAAGAAGATGATTCCGACCTTAACTCCGCCTCACTTACGCGATTGCAAATGATGATTGACGCTCCAATACTGTCTTCGCTCACCCTTCTCACTTTTTTTCTTTTTTTGCTCGTCCACTTATGAGAACACCCTGCAGCACATCTAATGGGGGAGATTTTTCTTTGCTGCTTGATTGTGTTGGCAGGTCAAGTAACTGCGAAGATTTGAGCAAGGAGATTTGGAGATGGATTGTAGTTTTTGTTTTCTTTTTTTGTTCTTCTTTTTTCTATTGTCTTGGATTTTTTGTTTTTTGTTTCTTCTTGAACATCGGGTGGTGTTTTTTGTGGAGCAGAAAAAAAAAAAAAGGGAGATTTGGCTGTGATGAGTCTTGAGATAAATCAGGAGCATGAATGAAGTTGGTTGAGGTTGCGTCGTGTTTTTAGTTTGCTTACATCCACAAACAACTGGTACATTGAGTAAAATTTCTTTTTTTGTTCTAATGCAGCTGGCAAATACTCAGACAATTGTCTTGGATGCTTTAAGGCCAGCATTGCACAGACGTTACTCTCTTAGCACTACCCAGGAGGTGCGTGTAGCTTGAAGATAAGCTACGGACGTGTATTAACAATACATCCCGCAACGCTCTACGATCATGTTAGACAGGAACATACGGTTTTAAAGAGGAATCCGACCCATTACAAACATCCATGGCACCTCCGAGACTCGAACTCGAAACCTGTGGTACCCAGCGCCAGAGTGCTAGCCACTCAGCCATTCAGGCCCCTGAGTAAAAGTTCTGATCTATTAAAAATGAGTCTGATTTATTTGAAACAACAAATCATATTTTTGCTTTTAATTATTTTGATCGAGTTTTCTTTGTACACAATCTACATGCATAGAAATAAATAAACTGTAAGTAATAAAGGAAACCTCAAATTAGGTAAATCATAAAACGTTTTTGAGAAGATGAGAAGATTTCGCTGTGATGAGTCATGAGATAATTCAGGAGCGTGAATGAGGTTGATAGAGTCTGAGTCGTGCTTTCAGTTTGCCTGGTGCATGGAGTAAAAATTCTGATTTATTAAAAAAATGGGTCTCATTTATTTGAAACAATAAATCATTTTTTTGTTATATCATCTTCATTGGCGCAACAGCCCCATGGTGGGCCGAGGCCGTCGGTCTACTGCCAGATTTCGAGATCGAAGATGTTTTCTTTTTAACGGGATTGAGTTGTCAGATCTATACCCAACGCTCTACATTCATATTAAACCCTTAGGGGCCTGATGGCCAAGTGGCGTTCGGTACCACCAGGTTTTTCGGGTTCAAATCCTGTTGGTGCCATTTATGTTTGTAGTGATTCGGAATCCACTTTAAGCCGTATGTTCCGATCTCATATGACCGTAGAATGTCACAGAGCCCAATCATACTTCTTCTCACCCACATCATTCCCAAAATGTAAAGGGGCAACTCAGCTCTAGGCATAGGGATGTGGTGTGGTATAGTAGTAGTAGTAGTCCTGTTAGACCGGGTTCTACTGTTTAAAGTGGGTTCCGAACCACTACAAACATCAATGACACTGCCGGGACTGTGGCACCGAACACCAGAACTATCAATAAGGAACATAAGAACTCATTTTCTTTATATTTTAGAATTCTCAATAACCATATAATAAAAGGGAATATATTTTTGTTTATTTTCTTATTTACAAATCTTTTTTAAAATAAAATTTAGACAGGCTCTTCTAAAAACCGGGCCCTAGACCTTGTCACAATTATCTATGTGATGATTCGACCCTGCTTATACATATTATAAATAGTTTTAATCTATTATAATTTAATTAATCATATTTACTATTATAGTTTTAATCAAACGAGATTATATACGGAAAATTACTCTTAACCTCTTCTTCAATGGCGCAACAACACCATGGTGGGCAAAGGCCGTCTGCCTACTGGCAGATTCCTAAACAGGAGATGTTGTCTTTTTACGGGGTAGGGTTTTCAACCCTAAGCTCAACGCTCTACAGTCATATTAGATCAGAATCTACGTTTTAAAGTAGATTCGAATCACCCATACATCCTTGGCACTTCGGGACTCGAACCCGATACCTGTGGCAGCGAGCGCCAGAACAATGATATATATTTTTACTTTTAATTATTTTGATAGAGTTTTCTTTACACACAACTTACATGCATAGAAATAAATAAATTGTATTTAATAAAGATTATCTCAAATTAGGTAAATCCTAATACGTTTATTTTAAATATGCGATAATTTATAGTACTATTTCTGACATAAAAACTATTTTTTACACTCTTAGAATATATTATTTATATATTTTCTTATATATAAAAATATATTCTTAGAATCTAAATATTCTCCCCGAATTATAGAATGCTGTTCAATTGAGTACGAAGCCTCCACCCAAATATGAATATCATGAAAAATGTATGAGTCCCAACATCACGGCCGGAGAATAATTCCGCAAATGTAAACACGCGAGGTTTTTAATTTCAGCGCTTGTCAAGACGGAAACTGGATTTTCTTTTTTAAAACTGTGACATTTCCTGAAAAATAAAGCGGAAAAAAAACTCCCTTGACAAGGTCCTCTAAATTAGAATGGTCAAAGTTGAAGGTCTGTTGAGACTTCGGATTGCATGCATTAGAATATTCTCTTTGCGTTCCTCCTGATGCTTGACCATAAGATAATCATGTATATTTTATATTTTTGAAGAGCAAATAATAATAATCAATACCATCATGTTACTACTTTGATTCAGGTATGCACACGCAAGTGTAAGCTGGCGGCCACATGTTCTAACTGTAACTTGATTATATATATATATATATATATTTAATGGTCATAGGACAAACATAGTACAGCTCATTAAAACATACGTTTTTATTTATTTTTTATTTTTGTATAGGAATGTAGAGTCGGAAGTAATGCATTGAGACACAAACCCCAAAACTGAGACATGAAAAAAAATTTTTGTTTATTTACAATATCATTGCAAAGTGCTTCTTTTGATTGAATGTTTATGATTTGGTTTGGTTTGTCGCTCTACAGTTATTTGTTTTGCACACTTTAGGCTAATTAGACGGGGACCTACAATTTAATGGGGATTCCGAACCATTAACAGGATTTGAAGCTGAACCCTGTGGTAATTAGTTAGAGAACTCATGTAAGAGATCGTGTAGGAACTAGTTTGAGAACTCTCGTAAGAGATAAGTAATAGTATCTTGTAAGAACTAGTTTGAGAACTCTCGTAAACGAAAACGCAGATCCATAATAAAAAATAGAATTGGGGTTGTCAGCCAAAGGACATGAAACTCGTCACGTGACAAGTATCATTTGGGTTATTGTACATGGCTGTTATAAGCAATTTGTTCGAAACTGTGCTCGTTCCTTCGCGCGTCACTTCCGAGCCTGCAGACCTACTATACAAACCATTTATTGTTTCAGTAAGCCATACCCCCTCCCCCTCAAGTTTGTCCATGATCACCATTCTTGAGTTGCATTGCTGCTGCATTTTTATCACACTCACATGAGCGACATGAACATTTTTTTTGTTTTTGTCACGTTTTTGAAAAAAAAAAAAATGGACAGTTTTTTTTTTTTTTTTTTTTTTCCAGATACCATTCAATGTAATTTTTGGAAACTTCATTCCAAGATTTTCTAACGATTCTTACGGCATTTAAAACATTGAATTGATGTCCGAGATGGCTGACGCTCTGTACCACAGGTTTCGGGTTCAAGTCCGGTGGTGGCATGGATGCTTGTAATGGTTCGGAATCCACTTTTAAACAGTAGGTCCCGGTCTAATACGAGCGTTGTGGGGGTATTGCTACTCCGCGTCCGTAGCTTATCTTCAATCTACACGCACCTCCTGAGTAGAGCTAAATGTGAGTAATGTCGGTGCAGCACTGGCTTAAGACATAAAAGACAACTGTCTAAGTGTTCGCCAGTTGCATTAGAAAAAAAAAGCTTCTGCGCTATAACTAGGGTTGGCGAAAGGCTGTAAGTTAGGCAAGGACGGTCATACAAGAGGGGTTATGAGCAATACAAAAGGGGTGGGGTTGACAGAAGAGCAGCGCGGATGCAAGAGGAACACCAAACCAAGAAGGTCATCGATATACAACAAGGTGTCAATACAAGGCGGAGAGGAGGGGGACAAAATGCAGCATAATTAATAATACATATTTTCGTGTTATAATCATTAATTCTTCTTCTTCAATGGCGCAACAGCCGCATGGTGGACCAAGGTCGAAACAATATATTAATATTAATGAAGACAGCGGTAATCCTAATGAAGACATGAATGCATAGGGGTTGTATAGCTAACTATGCCTGTTGAAAAATTTATTTGCAAGTGTGTGACTTCAATTCAAAATTCCAATATTTTGTTCTAACTTATAGTGAAAAAAAAAAAAAAAAAAGATTTGGCGGTTTTGTTTCCAAATTTGAAACAAAACCGCCAAGTATATAGTATTATTAAGAATGTAATCAGTTCTGTCGACAAGTGAAGTTATAAGGGAGTGATAATTTCAAAAGTTACACTATAAAATATATGTTACTATACCTGTAGGTATAATAATGTTATTAATACCTATAGATAATAATATTACCATACCTGTAGGTATAATGATGTTATTAATATATGTAGATAATAATGTACCATACCTGTAGGTAAATTTGCTGTGATAGCTATATAATAATGACGTATACAATTAATGTTATTGTACATAGTCTGGTAAAAGTTAAGAAAGTAGTTATATGCTTATGAAATAATAATATGCTTCCTTATTATCTTTAATAAAGCATTAAAAAGTATGTAAAATCATATAGAGAAACTTTTTTTTAAAGAGGAGCACCAATTATTATTTTGCAATAGGGCGCTGTCAATATTTTCTCCAATCCTACGTATAAATGTGATACTTTATAGAATTACCTGTAATAATCTTAACGAATACTACTGTAATTTAAGGAATAGCTACAATAAGTATAAGAAAATGCTTATAATATTTATAAGGAATTAAAAAGGGTAATTAATTATTTAAAAGAAGTTTGTAACCCTGCTTCTTCCTACACACTGGCTCCTACACATTATACGTTGTACTTCCTCTCACCCGAGAGGCAGTACAGCGCAACCACGCTCTTCTGTTGAGAAACGTTTAGTTTACAGTCTCTCACCCCGAGAGGAAATATACTCAACGCAACCTTGCCTATTAGTTAACGTACAAACTCTTACCCAGAGAGGAAGAATATTTTGTGCATCCCGCGCATATCTAAGTATCAGGATTTCGGCTTAGAAGTGGTATCCTTCCCTAAATCTATACCTATCTGTCTTTAAATGTGCTAAATATTGTATGTCTCTAATTGTATGTGCGTGGTGTTTGTGCGTGTGTCAATAAAGCTGTAAGTTCTCCAACCTACACCTCGAGTAACCCAACCCACCCACACGCAGTTACAATCTGGTTGTCCAACCTGCACACTACGAGGATTATTTTTTACTAATTTTGTCTGTAATTCTATTTCATTTACTACAACTCTTTTTTATATATTTATTATTATTATGTGGATGATAATAAATGTGGTGGTAAATAATAAATAAATTATGTGGATTTTTTTATGTGCAAACAAATTTAAGTCTTTAAAATATTTAATGTGCTATTGCTCATTAATAAAAATTGAATATATTATTCAAATTTTAAAGTCTGATAAAACTTTTTCATTTCTATAATGCAGTTTTTCAATTAAAAGTAACCTTATGGGGTGTTTAATGTTTTTATTCTTATAGGATATTTGCCCTTTTATAACAAAGTAAACAAACAGGCTTAAGACTCCAACAGAGTAAAAATATATTAGTACAATAATTAAAAAAAATTTCTTATGCGAAACAATTGTTACAACAATGCAGACATTGTTGCAAAAGATCATTATTTGATAAACAGCAGCAAAAAACTTCATAATGTAATTTTACATTATGTGTGCTGACGTATATCCACATTCTAAAAAAATAATTGTACAACAAAAATAATTTAAGAAGAAAATAAATAAAAAAAAAATTGAAGAATCTAAAACTGCCTGATGTTGTTGAGTTTTGTAATTTATCATCTTTCAAATTTTCTAATTTCTGCCTCTATCAGTAAAGCAATTGGACCGCAAAATTTTTTCAACGCATAGCATACGAAAAATAATAAATAAATAAATTATTAAACAATGAAAATTTTCAAAAACTACAAAAAAAAAAACAATGATAATTCATCAATAGACAAAAATCCATTGAAATTTAAGCCAAGAAGAAAAAAGATCCATATTCAAGCCAAGAAGAAAAAAATATCCATATCCAAGCCAAGAAGAAAAAAATATCCAGATTCAAGCCAGACGATAATAGATGCAGCCAAACGATAACCAGATCTTCAAAATCAATAGATACTAATAAATTCCGAAATTTCAACAGTGAGTATAAACCATCTTCATCAGGGTTATATAAAAAAAAGTTGTGGATAGCTAACTTGTACGTAATTTTTTTTTTTTCATTTATTTAAAATTTATATTGTTATATTTAATGTTAAGTTTATATTGTTATATTTATTGTTAAGTTTATATTGTTATATTTATTGTTAAGTTTATGTTATATTTATTGTTCAGTTTATGTTATATTATTTACATTTTGTAATTGTGTCATTTGTTATTTTCGTTTCATTTATTTTCAAAAAAAAAAAAATTAAAATTAAAAATTATGGTACTCCTTAAATTTTCTCAGAAAAAAATTATAAAAAATCATAAAAGGCATATAAAAACCTTTTAACATTTTTAAAAATTTACGTACTAAAGAAATGTTTTGTTTTTATAAATATCATTTTAGCTCTCCTCTCTTCAAACAAACATAATAGCAAAAATAAAAATTCTCTCTCTCTCTTTCTCATTTTTTATTTTTTATTTTCGCTTTCATCCAAAAAAGTTTAAAAAGACAAATAAGTGATGCCTTCTTTGGGCACCCGAAAAAAAGTTTAAAATCAAGAAATACTGTCTGTGCCTTAGCACTGCAAAAAAAAAAAAAAAAAAAAAAAAATGTATAACAAAAATTGTTCATCGCTCTGTTTTTTCTCTATGCTGTCGTTTTCATCCAAAAAAGCATTAAAAATATTTCAACAAAAGTCCCCAAAAAAAAATTAAAGTTACAAATATTCTCCATCTTTTTTTTATTTATTTTTTTTAAATTTTTTATTTATTTATTATTTTTTTTTTGTCATTTCGTACTTAAACTAAAAACTTTTCATACCATATATTATGTTGTAATTTTTTTAATATGCTTTTAATCAAAACTTTTTAAAAATCAGGAGTACCCCCAAAAATATATATCTATTGTTTTTCATTATGTTCCGTCCAAAAAAAATATTATTGTAGACATTTTTATATATATTATTTCAGAAAATATCACTTGTATATATCATTTCAAAAAATATCCTCATCTGTATTTATCCTTTCATAAAATATCATTTGTATACATATCATTTCAAAAATATCATTTGTATATATATATGATTTCATATATATCTTTCATTTGTATATATCATTTAAAAAATATTTTTTTTATTATTTAAAAAATGTCGTCATTTGTATATATATCTAAAAAAATATCAATTGTATATATCTCATTTCAAAAAATATCATTTGTATATATATATCATTTGCATATATATCTCATTTCAAAAAAATATCATTTGTATATATATTTCAAAAAAAAATATCATTTGTATATATATCATTTCAAAAATATCATTTGTACATATCTCATTTCAAAAAAATATCATTTATATATAATCATTTAAAAATTTCATTTGTATATAATCGTTTCAAAAAAAATATTGTCATTTGTATATATATATAGCATTTCAAAATATATTGTCATTTGTATATATATCATTTCGAAAAATATCATTTGTATGCACACCATTTCAAAAAAATATTGTTATTAATATATATATCATTTGAATATATATCATATCAAAAAATATCATTTGTATATAGATCATATCAAAAATATCATTTGTATATATATCATTTCATAATATCGTCATTTATATACATTATATATATAGCATTTCAAAAATATCATTTGTATACACATCCTTTCAAAAAAATCATTTGTATATATTATAATTTCAAAAAAATTATCGTCCTTTTTGTATATAATCATCTCAAAATTATCGTCATTTGCATATAATCATCTCAAAAATTATCATTTGTATATAATCATCTCAAAAATTATCGTCATTTGTATATAATCATCTCAAAAATATCATCATTTGTATATAAATCATCGAAAAAAATTATCGTCATTTGTATATAATCATCTCAAAAATATCATCATCTGTATATAAATCATCCCAAAAAATTATCGTCATTTGTATATAATCATCTCAAAAATATCATCATCTGTATATAAATCATCCCAAAAATTATCGTCATTTGTATATAATCATCTCAAAAATATCATCATTTGTATATAAATCATCTCAAAAATTATCGTCATTTGTATATAATCATCTCAAAAATATCATCATTTGTATATATTCATCTCAAAAATTATCGTCATTTGTATATAATCATCTCAAAAATATCCTCATTTGTATATAAATCATCCCAAAAATTATCGTCATTTGTATATAATCATCTCAAAATATCATCATTTGTAAATAAATCCTCTCAAAAAATTATCGTCATTTGTATATAATATTTTAAACAATTATTATCATTTGTACATATCATTAATTTGCATTTATTATTTATTTTTATTTTAATTTTTTAGTAATTGTATTAATTTTTACGTTCTCAAAACGTATTTCTGTATATATTTTTAATTTCTTCATATGTAATAAAGATACATATTTAAATATAACTTGTTTGTCTTTAATATTCTTCATAAAGAGTTTTATACATTTATTTACTTGAAAAACACAATTAGTACTTAATATTTGAATAAAGTTGCAGTATAGAGATCAAGAAACAACAATTAAGGCAGGGGAAATAAGGGATTGTCTGGTCGCTTATTTCTTATTAAATTACTTTTATACTTTTTACAACAAAATGAAATATTATAATGGAAAGCAATTTGTTTTCCCTCTAAAATTAATTGAAAATATTTTTAATTAATCATTTTCTTGTCTAATAAAATTTTAATTCTTGTCTTACTTTAAGATTTTATTGTTTTGCATAACCCTTAAGATACAAGATGCCCTTCAAATAGGTAGTGAAACCAAAATTATGGAGGATATTCACACATTTTGGTAACGATTTTGGAAAATTATATATATATATAATTTTATATATAATTATAGATAATATATATTATAATTATATTAATTATATATTATATAATATATATATTTCTTCTGTACATGTGTTTGTCACTAAACTCCTCCTAAACGGTTTGACCGATTTTGATGAAATTTCTTGCGTTTCAAAATATGGAGTGTTTTTAGGCTGTCCCCTTTGCTGTAAGTCACATATGTATAGCATGAAGTATGTATGGTATATATATATATAAGTATATACGGTATGAATTATATCAACTCCTATACCGTTAAACCAATCGCTATGAAAATTGGTAATAATGTGTATTCGAGTAGGAAAAAATATGGTCGTACTATCCACTTTATTGTTACATGCCACCAGAGGGTGCTGCAGCATTTCATCTTATATACCGTTCAAACGATATCCATGAAAATGAGTATGCACATATATTAATATATTAGAACATGGTGAATATATTCGCGATATATAATTTTCTATAATGCATTTTTTTTTTTTTTTTTTTTTTTTTGTCTGGACAACGTACGCCGGGTTCTGCAAGTATATATATTGTTACGTCGAAACCCAGGTTCCCCTGCATAGGGAGGTCAACGCCCTATGTCCAGAAAAACATCCTGTCTGTGGGGGTGTCTGGCAGGGGGTGAGATGACGGGAAAAAGAGTGTAAGCAAGAGTTGAAACTCAGCGACCAAAGAGAAAGGTTATGTGGCAGTGCATCTTCGAGCTTGATGGCTGCATAAAACTAAATGAGTTGAAACTCATCGACCAAAGAGAATGGTCGTGTGGCAGTGCATCTTCGAGCTTGATGGCTGCATAAGTAAAAGAGTTCAATAAGTGTAACCAACGAGAAAGGTTGCGTGTGGCAGTCCATCTTCGAGCTTGAGGGCTGCCTAAACAAAGGAGATTAATTTATACAGTCCATTCATTTCTTCGTGTCTGTGTCGAAGATTATTTGAGTTTATATTTGTGTGTCCAAGCTATCGAACATATATGTATATATATATATATATATATATATATATATATATATATTATTTTCTAATATAATCTTATAACTCTTTTGCTGAACTATCATATTAAACTTTGACTTCCTAGACAAAAGAGATTTTCTTAAAATATCAAGATTGATTTTATTTCACTTCTCCACCGCAATCTTCCAGAGTCCGTTCAATGTTTTGAAACACCGTTTGTAAAGTTCTCGTTTTAAATGTTCAAATGCACAGTAATCCATAAGAGACCCTGAGGGGTGGGGGAGGAATGCATTTAAATGGAATAATCCTAATTCCAATTTCATTTCTTTTTTCCCCCTCCAACTACAGAGTAGTAGATTTAGAAGTATGATTGATAGCCTTATCCTAAAGGCGAAAATTGTTTCAGTTAGATGATGGATTGTCTTCTTTCCAAATAGGTGTTGTATTAATGTATGTGCGGGTAGCACGTTCGGGCGTCAGATTGTAGTGTGCATGTTGGGCAACCAGGTTGTAACTGGATGTTGTTGAATTGAGATACTTGAGGCACAGGTTTGAGAACTCATAGTTTTAATTACTCAAGCACAAACACCACACACATACAATATTTAACACATTTAAAGTAAAAGACAGATAATTATAGCTGTGTGGAAGTACCCATTTCTGAGCCGAAAACCCGAGACATAATTATTATATATATATAGGAATATTTATTATTATAATTATTCCTATATAATTATTGAATCTCAGCTATATTGTTACAATTTAAAACAAAACTTTGATAAAAAAAAAGTTTAAAAACACTCCTGTAAATTATTTACTTCAAATATTGTACTTTCAACATATTGTTTAGCAAATAAGTTCGGCTAAAGTATTCCATACAATCAAGTTTCTCCACTCTTCCCAACATTCTTTTTAATTTTGCATCTGTTAATAAAAATTAAAACGTATTGTTTCGAAGAAAGAAAAAAAAAAATCTAATATATATCTAGTATAAACCTTTACTGCAACATTTTAGGGGTAAAATTTATTTATCTCAAAAACTTTCAAATCAATAATAATTTAATATTTACATTTTCAAAAGGAGGACAATATTGCATGGTAATGGTTATGGTTGTACACGCATACTAAAATGGGCGCTGTTACTATTTGTAGTGGGAAATTCTGATCAATATAGTCAGGGTCGGATGTAGATGAAAAGAGGCCGTAGGCTATTCCACTTTTGAGGGCCATTCACCTCATATTTTTAAGTGTGTAACTAACATAATAAAATGCAACATTACCGTGATATATATATATGAATATGTTAAATGAAAGATGTTGTGATGGGTACTAATCTTTATAAAAAATGTGGTACGGATAATAAATAAAAAAAAGTCGAGAACACTTATTTGGACATTTATTCTCAGCACCCTATATAGTACTTGTAACAATAACTAATCAAACATAACACAAAACATTTACAAAAACCAAAATTCAAATAATAAAAATCTTTTGCCCACGAAAATGAAATATGCAATAAAAATTATCATATTTTCTATCAAATTAAATTAAATGTATTCAATACATTGAAGATTAAAGCAAATTCAATTCACATAAATTTATTTCGTAATAATTCGCATTTAAAGTTTAAGTACGTATTATTATGAATTTTAAGTTTCAAACTAAACCAAAAATTGAATTTTATTCAAACAAAATCCAGATCACAAAAAAAATATCAAATTGTATATCATATTAAATTTTATGTTAATAGTTATTTTATTTAAGAATTGATTCAATCCAAGTATACATTTAAAACGAAATAATAGATTAGAAGAATTTCTTTCTTTCTTCTTTGAATGTAGGCCCTATTGATCTTGAGGAACTAGGCTGAAGCCTAGTTAGCCTATAGGAAAATCCGGCCCGAATACAGCAAGTTGGTAGTAAGGATCCAACACGCATTCCTACAACAAACTATAACCTTGAACTCAAGGTTGATAGATCTTTCTTTCAGGGAAGGGTCAACCCTAGCGTTAGACTTTGGTTTTGCACGTTTTTGTTGTCCCCCTCCCCTCATGTTTGACCTTGGAGAGAGGAGAAAAGGGAGTGGACAGTGGACAGTCTATTGAAATGTTCCAGTTAGTTGAGTCTAAGTTATTTCCTATTCCAGTTAGTCACGGAGGATACAAAGATCCTTACATACACTGGCTTTTAAGATAATTTTCAAATATTTGTGTTATGCAGTTGTGTAGTGCTGTTATTGCAAATTTAGTAAACATGGCAGCTAAGCGTAGAGTTTTAAATTGGGTAATAATTTAGCTTGTATCCATGAAGGACAAAAATAAGTTGCATTCTTTGCATTGTACCATGCTCCTAAACGCGGTTTTTCAATTCCTTCTATTAGCTCACACTCTCCCTATATATATCGTGTTCAAATTTTCAATCGTTCATAAAATATTTTATTCATCCACTCAAGTTCAAATACATTTTTTTGAACTTGTAGTGGATGACACTTGATGTTAATACAGTTTTTTGTTTCAAATATTAATTCAGTAATTAATTTCAAGTTTTTTAGATTTAAGTTGCATCTATCTACCAATAGATGGCGCCAGATAAACTTAAAAAATGAATGAAAATTGTTTATAGAGGACTTTCTGCAATAGAGTGAAAAAAAGTAGGAACTGACTTAAATTTTTTTTTTTTTTATATATTACTTGTTCATTGTATTCTTGGACTAGGGTCTAGATATTGCTGTCGACAAAGGGGGATAAGAAACAACAACTACATTTTAACAAAATTATTTTTTAAAAATTCTTTTTCATATGACTAGAATACTAAAGTACATGAATACTAGACATTATGACACGTGACTATTCGTCTCCAGATTGACAGCCATGTACTATATTCAGCTGCTCTCGGATGAGGGTGTCACTCTGCACCATCATTCTGTCACCACAAATTTGTAGGAATATTTTCTGGAGATATTGCATCCATCTCTACTGTCTACATATTTATACTGCCTATCAATCGGCATAGATACGGAAGCTTTCGCTGCTGCATCTTGCTCGTAGGGTTTCGAATCCAGCTGTGCTAGATTAAAAACTCTACGCCTTCCACCAGGTCAATCTAGTCTGTTTCATTCGTTAAAAGTTGCCTAGTTTAACAAAAAATGACAAGCAGTTGTGTTTCTTTTACTGTTTTGCAATATATTGCATTGCTGTCTGCCGTTAATATTTTATCACACAATATCTTAATTTAAATACTTTACTTTTCATTTAGGGGTGGTGTCTTTTGTAATGAATGCTGATGTAAAGTTATAATCAAAATAACTGGACCTATTGGCCGAGTGACTAGTGCTCTGGCGCTCGGAGCTTCAGGTTCGAGTCCCGGCCATGCCATGGACGTTACTAGTGGTTCGAAATTGCTCTTGAATTCTGATTTAAAATTATAATCAAAAGTAACTGGACCTGAAGGCCGAATGAGCTTTAAGTTCGAGTCCCGGCTGTGCCATGGATATTTTAGCTGTTTGGAATCCACTTTAAACCGTAAGTCCTGGTCTAATATGGCAGTAGAGCGTTGAGCGTATTGTTGACAACCTTACCCATAAAACATCTCCCATCTCGTAAACTGCCAGTAGGCAGACGGCCTTGGGCCACTCTGGGGCCGTTGCGCCAACGAAGAAAAAGAAAAATCAAAAGTGATTATCTACTCTGTATGAGAAATATATTAAGATGAATAGGGGTTGTTGCAGAGCCAAAAATGGATGGAAATAAACGAAAATTAATATTTTTGCAATTTATTACATATATTCGTTACTTTTTTTTTTTTTTTTTTGTTTTAATTGATATTGATGACTTAAGTTTTATTTTAACATAACTTTTTTGTTTACTCTTAGATATTTTCTGAATTTTATATATGGAGGAGAACTACGTTTTATACTTAAATAAAATTTATTTCTTGCCAAAGATTTTTAAATCTTACACTATCACGAGGATATCTTTCATTAAACATGATATCTCGTCAGCTGTCTAGTTGTTAGTTAAAGCAAGGTCAAGATAGAAAATAAAAGTTGTCCTTGAACTACTCTATTCTCTGATTACTTCTTCCGGTTTGATAAAAAAATAATACATATATAAAAAAACCACCATGAAAAACATCGGTTTCAATTACTTAACATTAATTTAATTTACCGTAAATGGCTGTATTTAATTAGTTAATTAATTAATGAATATGATGGTTATCATATTTAATTAATTTGACTCTATTGTAAATATTTCTGTCACGATGGAATTTTAAAAAGAAGATCTGAAATTTGACCCAGATTTGATAGAAAAATATTTTTTTTCCTGTCATAATTAATTAAAAAGAAAAATATTAGTAGATTTCTAAGTAATGAAAGATTCTTAGATCAGATTTTTCAGAAAAATGGTGAAGAACTCAAAAATCGAGTTTTGAATAAACAAAATGACAAAATAAAGACAGAATTGTAAAAAAATTGCACAGCTTAGATATATAGACCTGTTGTCTTTTTAATATTAACAAGTCAGTTGATGAATTATTTTTTTAACACATTTCAGATTTTGATGATAAATCAAAACGTGAAACATTTTCAGAAATCGTCCAAGTGGAAATTTTTTTTATTTATTTGAAATTAGAAATAAATACTCAGCTTGATTGTTATTCTCTCTGCAGACCACCCACATTCCTGTCGACAGATTTACTGTCGAGGTAAAACTGCTTCTTGTAAGAACATAAAGCGAAAAATTTATTTTATAAATTTAAAAGTATTTTTCAGCGCACTTCATTTAAGTGATAAGCATTGTTCTTAATAGAAATAATCTAACTCTATTCTTATAAAAGAATATCTCGTAAAAATCTTTAAAAAAATCTAATTAAGCCAATTATTCTCTCTGAAGACCATCCACATTTTGTGTCGACCGATTCATTTACGGCTAAACCGTTTCCTACAAGAACGCAAATTGTAAAGATTTATTTTATAAATTAATTATATTTTATATTCATATATATATATTATGTTATAAATTATGTAATATTTATTTTATGTAATATTTTGTTTAAAGATAATAGAAATTCACACACACACACACACACACACATATATATATATATATATATATATATATACATAAAATTTTCATTATATATTTTTGATTGATAATGATTATCAATTTAACTTTGATTATTCCATGCTCTTTATAAAGTAAAAATGATTTATTTAGACTTAAATTCTTGCTTCATATACGAGGATATATTTTTGGCATGGCGTGTTGTAAATTCGCGAATTCACATTGAAGTTTTCATCATAGTATTTAAGCTTATTTTTTTATTTCTGTAGCATAAATGAAGTCCTTGTCCTATTATTTAGTAGAGCAAGGAAATTGATGCGCGAAAAGAAACATTGTTATTGCAACTCAGTGTTGTCCTTAATTAAAAAAAAAAAAATCCCAGCTATTTTTTTTATTCTATAATATGAAAAAAAAAAAAAAAAAAAAAAAAAAAACTGTTTTCTAAACTTTATTTTTTATTTATATATTTCTTGACTTCTAAATAAAAACATATCCTTTGTTATTTTTAGATTTGATTATTTATTAATCTAAAAATGTCATTTAGAACTTTTTATATTTTGTTTTTTACAATTAAAAAAATTTTCTGCATTTTTAAAATTAAAAGATAACAGAAATAACGGGAATTACACTAATAAAAAAAATATTTGCCCAAAATTAAATTCAATATTTTAATTAATTAATTATTTACTGATTACAAACGACTATATATTCCTTTAAATTATTAGGCACAAATCCCACGATATAAATACAATCAACTTTTATAGAAATATTTACTATTTTAATGTGCTTTACAAATAGGAAAATGTTCTGCTTTTAAAATTAGAAAAGTAAAAAAAATAATAATAAAATGAATTACACGAATGAAAAAATATTTGTCCGAAATTGAGTATCCCGAAAATAAATTCAGTATTTTAATTAATTAATTATTTACTAATTACAAACGATTATATATTCCTTTAAATTATTAGTCTCAAATCACACGATATAAGTACAATCAAGTTTAAAGAAAAATATTTACTATTTTAATACGTTTTACAAATACGAAAATGTTCTGCATTTTACAATTTAAAAGAAAAAATAATAATAAATGAATTACACGAATGAAAAATTATTTGGATGAAATTGAATATCCCTAAATTAAATTCAGTATTTTAATTAATTTTTGCTGATTACAAACGATTATATATTTTCTAAATAACTAAACACAGTTCACGCGATATAAGTATAATCAAATTTTAAAGAAATATTTACTATTTTAATACCCTTTTACAAATACGAAAATGTTCTGCCTTAAAATTAAAAAAGAAGAAGAATGTGAATTACACGAATGAAAAAAATTATTTGGCAAAATTAATTCCAAAACTGAAAACAGTTAAAAATGCAGTATTTATAAAAATAATTTCGCTTATAAATTATGCCAACTTTATCTCGCCTGCCCAGAAAAAGCAATAAAAAAGGGA
This sequence comes from Caerostris extrusa, assembly GCA_021605095.1. Taxonomy (NCBI): domain Eukaryota; kingdom Metazoa; phylum Arthropoda; class Arachnida; order Araneae; family Araneidae; genus Caerostris; species Caerostris extrusa. The sequence continues at coordinate 20,234 of BPLR01002866.1, forward strand.
AAGTACTAATATGTGTCTTGAATAAAGAAGAGACGACATCTCAGACTAATAAATACCAGATACCTATCTAAAATACTCTTGGCAACTGAAAATTTTATGTAAGACTGAAGATTATTTAAAAGGTTATAAATTTCTGAGTTATCTTAACAAAAAAAGTGATGAAAAGAAAATCATTTTCATTTTAATATTCAAACCTGCAGTCTTTTAATTAACAGAGTTCTTAAACTCAAATATTTCATTATCTTTGTGCGATAGTGAAAGTTGATTTCTTTTTTTTTTATAAATACAGATATGTGAAAATTGCTTAAGCTTCTTTTTTCTTGCCATAATCACCTTAAGAGACATGGAATTTAAAATTTTAATTATTAATATTATTTATTAATTTTAATTATTATTATTAAAATTTTAATGATTATTTATTATTATTTGGGAGGTGTGTGGGGGTGAAACAACATTTTACACGCGACCTAATTCTCCAATATATCATTTAAAATTTTTCAGTACCTACAGACCAAAATTAGAGCTCTAGTATGTATTACACCTTTTCACCGCTTTATTATAAACCCACATGTATATTATATTATAAGATATCTGCTTTTCTAAACTGAAATCTGAAACTGGTAGAAGGCTTCATTTTTCTTGATTAATATTATTATTTATTATTATTTATTAACGCTTTTAAGTAAAGTGCCAAATTACAAAACATTTTTATTAATTTTTAAACCTATTTTATTGTCATACCTTCTACATGTATTTTACTTCAAAAAATTTTTATTTAAATTTTTAATTGTTTTTAGATATTTAACATTCGCGATTTCACATTTTTTCTAAAGTGTGGGGCTGCACTTTCGTTGAATTATATATAGAAGTTTGCCAGCAATACATTACTGTCATGTTGTTTATCAGTTTATTTCATTTGATCTAATAGAGTTAGCATTTAAAAATTATATTCTTTCATGTTAATGGATTACAAAAACGTTTTATTTTTTGTAACTGGGCAAATCGCAACAAAAAATTTTAGAAGTTTTAATTTTAATCAAATTTTATTAATTTTTAAAGAAGCCCGCTACGTTACATTTGATTTATACCGTTTATCATCAAAAGATAAATTATTATAAACTACAGTATTACTTCATAATAAATTAAATATCAAAAATTTTGACTCAGAATCATAAGAGTTTAGAAAAGTTATAAAGCTTTATACATGCATTGGCCGTACTATGGAGTGGTTTATGAAATATTTTATTATCATCAAATAATAATTCTATTAATTTCAAAATGACGAAATATTTTATTATCATCGTTTGCATAAAAAACTAAAAAATTGCTTAAAAAATCGAATGTACGTTGCATTGAGATACGACGTCCTTTTTAATAAAAAATATAAAAGTAATAAAATTATATATATAATTTAATACTGTCAAAATTTTTAATAGAATTATACATATTTATGAGAAAACGGGTTTTTGTGTTTTAAATTTCCACAACATTTTATTTTAACGTGTTTCCTAATTAAACAGTCGTATTTTTCTAAACGATTTTCAACTTAATTTATTTTATTATGTTATTTCAAGCGGTTTCTATTATTAACGCAGTTTTATTTAAAAACTATTTTTATATTAACTGTTTCTTTTTAAACAAGTTTTTATTTACAAACGATTTTATTTGACGGTTTCTCGAATATTAAACAGTTTGGCTACAAGCGATTTTATTTTAACCTGTTTCTTATTAAACGGCTTTATTTTCCAAGCTGATTTTCAAAAGTGTATTTTGTTATTTTATATTAACGGTTTTCTTATTAAATATTTTTATTTTCTAAACGATTCTTTATTTAAATATTTTATTTAAAAAATGCATTGTTATGAATGTGAAGTGAATCTCATTTTTCTGAGCTAAGGAGATATTGCTGAAAGACCATTATGGGATAAATTTGCTGCTTTACATTATTACGAGATTGCATTTTTGTAATTGAAGTTTTTATTTGCTTTCATGAATTGTGACTATGATATCCATGAGAGAGTGTTCTTTAAGGATAAGAAATGGAAGGCAATATTGCGAAAAATTTTTGCAGCACTGGTGAAAGCTGTTCACTTTCCGGTAAATTGCATTTGCAAGACAGCGTCAAGATCATACTCGTATATATCCACGTTTTACAGAGCTGTCCAATCTCATTTAAACGCAATCCTACAAACAAAGTGGAAAACCTACATGACTCACTGATCGACCTGGGAACTGACTTTCTTTACTACCATACTTTGTGCACAAAAGAGTGGTTGGTGCTTTTATTTTGGCACTTTCGTTAAAGAACATGTGTTTACTAAGTGGTTTGCTCTTGCGTAACATTGAAAAATGTGTCAAGATAAATAAGGAAACGGTATAGTTCACTTTGGAAGAGATATTTTTAAAAGTTAGTGAACACTGATGAAACAGCTCACAAGCATTTTTATTTTTTATGACAGATTCTAAAAATATGCAAGGATTACTAAATTCTATTTAATGCGTTCAAATTTTGTGTTTAAATATTAAACTTTTTGACTTTAAAAATGATAAAACTGATTATTATTTACTTTAAATTGATAATCACATACAATACGACAAGAAATGTGAGAAATGCCTGTCATGGTGTCATGGAGAAACCCTTGCTAATTGTTTAGCATAAATAAACTTTTTTAAACTATTTATCGAAAAGCCTTTATTTGCTAATTCATGAAAAATCATCCGTAAATCACCACGCACCTCGGATTATATAATGAAAAACAAATTGTGAAAAGGGGTTTCAAAAATTCTGGACTTTCTTGAGACCAACTTCATCCGATATGGATAGTGGCAGAGATTGGCTTGAGGGCGACTTCAGTGGCTGGGTGGCAACGCGCGCGCCGCTGGTGGGCGGAAGTTTAATCAGCTGGCTGCCTGCTTTGTTGTAAACACTGTTTCAAAAAACGAGAAAACTTAGACGCGTTTGAGATGTTCAGCATCTCGCACTACCTGGTGAGATTTTTCCCGTA